>CM021109.1:594449160-594472057 GCA_007115665.2 Sequoiadendron giganteum
GAACGAGTCGAACCGTTGGGAGGTTAGGGAAAATGCAAACCCGACGACAAGGTTTAGAAACACTGGATGCTTGATGACTTAAGTTTCAAAAACCTAAAGAACATGTGACAAGAGATTAGGAAAAGAAAACACTTTGCGACAAAGGCAAGGATGATGGCAAAAACCTAGACTCAAATTAAAAATAAGAAATAAAGACCAAGGAAGGTAAGATTTTACTATCTCATGACAAAATTATATAACCATAGGTAACATTGGCTTTGAATGGGGACTAGGACTGACAGGACGTAGAGAAACCAGAAACATGACATAAAGTCTTATTCATTAGGCAATGGAGTAAAAAGGAGACAAGCCAAAAACTGAGCAAACAAACAAAGAAAAACTATGTACAAGGACGGGCCCAAAAGAAACAATCATTCAAGAATTTGTAAATCTTTCCCATTGTAGGAAAGATGTAGAATAGTACCATCAGGATAAGACAAATGGAATGCATGATCACCAACAAGTTGTTTGATTATGAAGGGCCCTTTCTAGACAGATTCAAATTTATTATGTGCCCCTTTCGCCTCTCTCCTCCTGTCCCAAAGAACTGAATCACCTATGGTAAAATTCCTTTGTCTAGCCCTTTTATCAAAAAATATCTTCACCATCTACTAATACTTGGTAATTTTATCCACTACAACTTCCCTTTATTCCTCCAGTTTATTTAAATACATAACCCGTTTCTCCAAAGTAGACTGGAATTTCCCATCATCAATAATTTTTTGTAAATTGAGCGTTGAAATCTCCAATTTAGTAGGAAGAGTGCTATCAATACCATATACTAATTGAAAAGGGGATATTCCAATAGCTCTTTTATAGGTAACCCTATCAGCCCATAGAGTGTCATATAGTTTCTTATGCCATCCCCTTTGATTTTCATCAACCAACTTCTTAATAATGGAGATCGAAATCTCATTACTTGACTCTGCCTATCCATTACCTTGTGGATAATAATCGGATAAATGAGAAAGACTAATGACATAGTCATAGCAGAAAAGGGTAATCTCAACAGAAGACAAAGAGCTAGCATTATCAGCAATAATTTTCTTTGGTACTCCAAATCTTACCAATATTTTCTCCTTCAGAAAGTTATAGACAACCTCAGTGGTGGTGTGCTTCACAGTGATAGCTTCCACCCATTTGGTGAAATAGTTTGTAGCATTCAATATGTGTGTATGCCCGCACTTGAATTCAAGTTGATTGGTCTAATAAAATCAAGACCCCACTATTGAAAAGGCTCATCAATAACCACAGGTTTCAAAGGTAAAGCAGCAAGTTGCGGTCTACCAGTGAACTTTAGACACTTTTCACATTTTGATACCCAATCATACGCATCTTTAAACATGCTTGACCAATAGAATCTATGACATAGGATTTTAAAGACTGTCACAGAAGCTAGAAAATTTCCCCCACATGCCTCACTGTGAAAAGCTTCTAATAGCTTATTTTTCTGTACTTTATCAGTACACCTTAAGAAGGTCCCATCTACACCTTTTTTATACAAATTTCCCTCCCAGAGAACATACTTATGTTCTTTAAGCTTTAAGTTCCTCTTTTCTCTAGATGATAAATGTGATGGGAAATCACCATAGGTCAGGAAATAAGAAACATCAGAAAACCAATCATCTATTGTACTTGTGAATAATACCAATGGTAACTCTTCCTCCTCCACTGGTTTACTTTCAGCAATCATTTTGGCTAGACCTTTTCCGCTTACTAGATTAGTGGGCTTAATACCTGAATCATGTTCCTGAATTTGAACTATCCAAGATCCTCTCTTATTACATCCAATATCCTGTTGAGTAAGAATACTTTTCACTGCAGTTTTAGGAACGAAAACAATAGTATGAGAATGAAGAATGTAGAACCTGAAACTCTTGAGGGCTTTTACAACCACATATGCATTTTTTTCAAATTATGATTATTTGAGTTCATATTTCTTCAAAGGAGCACTCATAAAGGAGATAAGGACTTCGAAGCCCTGCTCATTCTTCTATGACAATATGGCTGACAAGGTATGCTCAGAGGCATAACTGTATATGATGAAATCTTTATTGAACTTAGGATGAACCAAAGTGGGGGCATTAGCAATTGAGGTTTTGATATCTTCAAATTATTGTTTTCCTTCATTACTCCATTTAAACATCGGGCAATCTTTTATCATATTAGAGATGGGCTTCGTCAACTCAGCAAAGTGAGGAACGGACCTCCCTAAAAAAATTACCTGGCTAAAGAAAGACCCGGTACCATCTTTGTTGGCTGGTAATCCCATATGCATGATTGCTTTCACTCTCTCTGGATCTATCTTAATCCCATCCTTTGAAACAATGTGACCTAAAATTTTCCCTTCAATTACAACAAAAATAGATTTCTTAGGATTTAAAGAGATACCCTCTTCTCTGCAACGCTGCAACAATATTTCCAAATAATACAAATGATTGGCCCTCTTTTTAGAAAAAAATGTTAGATCATCCAAGTAGATTACTATAATATTATTCTTGAGATCACCAAAAGATAAGTCCATAGCCCTCTGAAAAGTAGCTCTTGCATTAATAAGGTCGAATGGAGATCTCTTGTAAGTAAAGAAACCAATGGGTGTGGTGAATATCATCTTATGTTGGTCTTCTGCAGCTACTTCAACCTGATTATAACCTAAAAAACCATCAATAATGGACATCATCTCAAAGCTAGCAACCGTTTACAAAATGTGTTCCATCATAGGTAGGGGGTAATTTTCTTTCAGAGACGCCTGGTTTAGGTTCCTGAAATCAACGCATATCCTTATTTCCCCATTTTTCTTTCTCATGGGAACTATATTAGGTACCCATGTGGAGTGATGTATGGGGTAAATAATCTTGGCTTTGAGCATCTTATCAATCTCGTTGAAAATGACCTCTGCAACCTTTGGGTTGTAATTTCGTTGTTTCTGCCTAAAAGGTGTGGCACTAGGTTTTAGTGGAATCTTATGTTGGAATTCTCCATTTCTAAACTTTTTTAGATCTACATAGCACCATGCAAAAATATCCCTGTAACATGTCAATAGAGAGATCGGTCTCTCTTTCTCTTCGTTGGAACAACACTTCTCAATACAAACCATCTTGGGATCCTCTTATGTATTGATATTCACTTTATCATACTCAGCAGATGACTCAACAAAAAATTTACCTTTCTACTTTAAATATTGATCGTGTCTATTAAATAAATGTTCAAGAGAAACCAGGCCTTTTGGAATTTTGTTACCTTTCAGTTGAATAACCTATGTCTCCTTTTTATTAGGGTTCAAGGCATCACCTTCTAAAGCATCATTACTTGTGTCATCACTACCTTCAAAATAGTTGTGAGCAAAAGGATTTAGCTTTTTCCAAAAAATCAATAATTTGTTGATCATCTTTGAACACTTGCGAGTGATTCACGTTGTCAGGAACACTATTCTTGTACACAATTTCAATCCTATAGGACTCATCTTTGAAATCTGGATGAGGCAAGAGTAATGACATAGAAACTGCTAGAGAGTTAGCCCTAGCATTTTGTTCCCTAGGAACAGATTCTATAGAAAAAGCATCAAAATCTTCTATGCAGTCCCAAACCATGTTCCTATAATGCTTAAGCCGGTTATTTTTCACAGTGTATATTTTTCTCACATACTTCACCACTAATTGTGTGTCTCCTACAACCCTTAATTTATTGATACCTTTTTCTTTAGCTACACCCAAACCAAGTAGTAGAGCTTCGTACTCAACCGTATTATTGGTATTAGCAAACTCCAATTTAAAAGCAAAAGGAAACTTATAGCTGTCATACAAAATCAAGACTACTCCAACACCTGATCCAACATTGGCACAACTTCCATCAAATTCAAGCATCCATAATTAATTTACCAAATCAGGGCTAATAGGATTTAAACCTTCCTCTTGATTAGAAGTACACATATAGGTTCCTGGTCCTATTTCAACAAATAGAATATCCGCTCTTGGTTCTCCAAACTTTAACACAGTGAATTTAGCCTTAGGTTCAAGATTCAAACGAATCTTCTTTCCATCCAAGGTTATCAAAGCATGAGACAAATCCATCTAAATTTCTCCCCCTAAATCCTTACAGAAAATCCTACTCAACAACATACCATAGCTTGTGTAGTGTCCTTTAATCAGGTTGATAACTAGGAACATAAATTCCTATACTCAAGGATTAGGCATCACAACTGGCAGTCATAATCTACTAAAGGACATCATTTGATTGTCAACCCAGGGACATTAGACTTGAAATGGGTCTGTAAAGTATATGCACTAACCACCTATTTCAGACATGTGTTATTTCCTGAAAATACTATGCTAGAATTGGAATTGCTGGAAACAAACTCTAATTGACTAAATCTGCTCAAAATGAAAACTAAATCCAATTTTAAAGATAGGAACTACTATGTCCCTAGTGGTTGTAGGAACACTTGACAGTTCTATAATTATGTCAGCTGCAGGAACACTCACACTGAAGTTCTTATGAAAGAGAAATACAACTATTCTAATTGTAGAAATGAAAAGATAGACAGTGTTCCTAAGTGGGCCCCCTTAGGTAGTGTCAGAGATACACAATAGATTAAACTGTAAATTCCATGAACACTTTTATTGAACTAAAACTGATAAGTACATTGCACAGAACTTTGCAACTGTATTTCTGGAAAACTAAAGCTATTACATAGTAGACTTCCAGCCCTTTCTCTGAAGGAGAACGGGCTATTTATTCAAAACTGAAACCTAACAACTAACTAACCTTCCTTTCATAAAATGGGAAATATTTATTACATCATGATCAACCTAATGAAGAAGTGGACACAAGAGGGAGAACTGAGTCAAATCAGTTTGAATAATTAAAGCACCACTATCCTAGATTTATGTGTCATCAAGACGCCTTTGTTGGATTCCTGGAATGCTTCCCTAGCATGGTAGATGACTTATCAACTATCTCCTCACTTCTTGTTCCTGAATCGGTCCACTTTGAATCAGTCCTGCAATGATCTAATAGAGGCTAAATCTTCTCCTTGAGACTTGGTACCTACAAATAACTAATAGCTACTCATGCGTAAAAGGATCAACTCAACACATTCAACTCATTAAGACAGCCCATTATTCCATTCATACATTCATTAGGTATTGGTTTGGAGCAAACAATATTTTGGATATGGCTACAAGAAGGTTAACAGTAGTGGCTACAGGAAAGGCATGTCATCACAAAAAGTCACAAGGCACACATCTTCTATCAAACTAATAAAACATTTAAGCAATAACCATGGAAAGACTTATCATAATAAACTTGTTATATTAAGCATCAAGTTTATGTATCACTTCCATAATTACCACTAAATGTCTTCTCAGCATAATAAAATATATAAAAATGTTTAAAAACATAGTCTAAAATATGCCAAAAACTAGGCTCATCATTCCCCTCAACCAACTACTTGTTGGTCCCTTCAGCAAGTCTTGCATTTTTCCTCCAAGCAAACTCTCTTAAATCAGCATTCAGCTACTGTCCACATTCACCATGTTGAAAACTCCATAAGTGAGCTCGCATTAATTCCAATCGTTGCCACCTATTATCCTTTGAGTTCTTGTTATAGGTGTTGTTTTCTCCCTGCATGGCCAGCAGTGGCCATAAGAGAATTGGTGGTTGCATGACCAATGGAAACCGATTTTCTTTCTTTGTTCTTGCGTTTCTCATATACCTCTCTCCTCTCCGAGTAGCTACATACAGGTTGTTTGGGGTATGTGGTGCTGCCCTTCTTAGTTGCAATGACAAGTGTTCCCATCTTGTTTGGTTGTGTGTCTTGTAACAAGATATTGTGGTTTGTAGGCTCATGCCTAATGGGCTGGCCTCTCATTTTTATGCTTGTCTTTGCAACTTAACTCTTCAAGCGAGAATTCACCCTGGTTATTTCAATTTATTTTTTTCAAATTAAACTTCCTGCAACTCAAACCAACTTCTCCGCTCTCCCCTTAACTGAAAATTTTGAAGTTCTTTCAAAAGATGCAAAAAATAGAAGGAAGAATTTTGAACATCTTAACTCAAATTTTAGACATAAAAAGATTGACAGAGAGGAGCTAAAGAGATGCCTGGTCATTATTGCAGGAAGTAATGGAGGTTTGCTCATTTATTGAAATTTTCAAAATACATCCTAAGTTTAAGCAGAAAGGACAAGAAAATTTGATGTAACAATGCTTCGTGGTGGTGGGAAGTAATGACATGGCCATCAGTTAGGAATTGGGTAAAATGCTTAACATGTGGAAAAGACCGAAGGATATTGCAACCATATAGGAAATTTGTTGTCTTACTTAATATCTAACTAAACATAATATGAAATAATTAATCAATCTTTAAGTTAAGTGGAGCTTTCCTATAATAATGTGCCACAACTGACTGATGTGACTCCATCTTCTTAATTGCAAAAGGTGATATTTGGAAACGTGGAAATGGTGATGTGTGATAGGTGGATGAGATGGTAGACGAAGAAATGGTACAAATAGAGGATGGAATAATGGTATGGAATGGGGATCTACGTGGATGACCCCTTTATTATGATATGTTAATGCACTTTTCATGCATTGCTTAGGGAATGGAGCCAAGACTCAATTCCTTCAGCTACAAGATTAGTATATTCCTGCTCAAGTTGAAAATGCTTCAGGAACTCTTCCTTATCAATGGGCTTTAGGTAAAGCTTTATTCGATTCCCATTGACCAATAATTTGAACCTGACATCATCAATTGTGCTCAGCTGAATTGCACAATTATCAAATACCTCTAAAATTTCGTATGGCCCCAGCCATCTGGTCTATAGCTTCCCTTGATTGTCCTTGTATCTTGAATCATATAGCAGAGCCCAATCTCCTGCTTTGAATTTATTTTATTTTATGTACTTATCATGCCATCTGATCCTCTGATTTTGTACTATTTTTGTATGATGCAAGGCACTCTTTCTTAGCTCATCCAAGGCATTGAGTTGCATGATTCAATCTTTATGTGCAGTTGTTAAATCCATATCCAACTCCAAAGCTGTTCTGAGAGTTTTGTGTTCAAACTCCACTGGCATCATAGCTTTCTTTCCATACACCATTTTAAATTGTGTAAAACCTATTGTAGTCTTCCAAGTAGTTCTATAGGCCCATATAGCTTCAGGTAACCTCACAACCCAATCCTTCCTATGCAGGTCCACTGTTTTTGTCAAAATGGCCTCAATATCCCTATTAGTGATTTCTACCTATCCATTAGATTGAGGATGATAAGGAGTTGACTTCCAATGCCTTATGTTTTATTCATTTACTAAGGCTGTAACAAGAGTGGAAGTAAATTGTGCTCCTTGGTTTGTCACTATTTCTCTAGGAACACCAAACCTAGTAAAGATTTCTTCATAGAGAAATTTTGCTACTTTATTATCTCTAGCATGCTTCATAGGTCTAGCCTCTACCCATTTTGTTACATAATCTTTGCACACAAGAATGTAAGAATTACCATTTGAAGGTGGATCAATTGGGCCTACAAAGTCTAGTCCCCATTTATCAAGGGGTATAACAATAACTTGTGGAAACAAAGGCATTTCATCTAATCTTGTTGGCCTCCCCATCCTTTGACATCTATCACACCTCTTGGTATACTTGGTTGCATCTTTATATAGTGTTGGCCAATAATATCCAGTATTTAAGATCTTCATGGTTGTTCTCTTAGTAGCAAAATGTCCACCGTAAGGTTCACCATGGCTTGCATGTAGTATGTCATGTCTTCCTCTCTCACACATCTCCTCATTACTTGATCTGGTCCTATCTAAAACATGCAATCTACAATCCAAGAGAAGTTAAATCTTTTATCTACTAACAATCTCCTTTCCTTAGGTGAGAGGTGAGGAGGAGTTCTTCCTACAGCCAAATAATTTTCTATGTCTGCACACCATGGATGAATGACTTTGATGACAAACAAATATTCATTAGATAAAGAATCTTATATGAGTGTGGGATCATCTTTCCTTTGTATTCTAGACATAAAATCAGCAACCACATTGGCTTTACCCAATTTTTCCACAATTGTGATATCAAATTTTTGCATCAACAACAACCACCTAGCTAGTCTCCCTATAATTGAACTCTTGTTCATGAGATACCTGATTGTTACATGATCAGTATGGACAAATATTTGATAGCCTATGATATAATTCCTGAATTTGTTGAGGGCATAGATGATTGCTAACATATCCTTTTCTGTAAATGTGTAGTTCAGTTCATCCCCTTGTAAGTTCTTGCTGATATAATAAAGTGCATGCAAATTTGAACCACTCTTTTGTCCTAGAATGACACCAATAGCATAATCTGATGCATCCATGTGAATATGGAATGGAAGTGACCAATCTGATCCCTTCAAAATAGGTGTCTGTGTAAGGGCAGTCTTAAGATCAAGGAATGCTTTTTCACATTCTACTATCCAGGAAAACTCTGCATCCTTCTTTAGTAAACTATATAGAGGTCCTACTGTTTGACTGAAATCTTTAATAAACCTCCTATAATATCCGACATGTCCTAGAAAGCTTTTGAGTTATTTTTGCTCGGTAGGAAAGGGTAGACTGGAAATGACTTCAATTTTAGAAGGGTCTACCTGTATTCCTGCAACAGAAATGTAGTGACCCAACACTATTCCTTCTTGCATCATCATGAAGCATTTTTGTCTATTGAGTGACAAATTATGATCTTCACACCTTTGTAGTACCTTTTTCAAATTGTCTTGGGCTTCCTCAAATGTTTCACCATAAACAATAAAGTCATCCATATATATTTCTATGCAATCATATGAAATATTTGAGAAAATACTGATCACAACTCTTTGGAAAGTTGCAGGGGCATTACAAAGACCAAAAGGTAAGAATGAATAGGAAAATGTTCCCCAGGGGCATGCAAAAGTAGTATTTTCTTGGTCCTCAGGAGCAATCTTTATCTGATTATATCCACTGAACCCATCAAGGAAGGAAAAATACTTTTTCCCTGATAAGTTATCTAGGACTTGATCAATAAAGGGAAGAGGAAAATAATCTTTTTTATTTTCCGAGTTAAGCTCCCTATAATACAAACACAGTCACCATTTTCCTCCTTTCTTAGGGACAATAACCAGTGGAGAAATCCATTGGCTATCTGAGATTGGGTAGATAAAGCCAACATTCAACATCTTCTACAATTCCTCCTTAACAATTTCTCTTAGGGCTAGATTTATTCTCCTTTGGGGCTATCTAAAAGATTTGAACTCACTGTTGATGAAAATTCGGTGTGTACATAGCTTTGGATCTAGTCCTTTCATATCACTGTAATCCCAGGCAAAAAATTTCTTGTGGGTAGTAAGCATTAGGACAAGTGACTCTTGTTGCTTATTGGTAAGTTTACTATTGATATTCAAGGTTTTTCCTGCAGCTACTTCCACTTGGGAAGTCAACTCAATCAAATATACTTCAAACAAAAAGGGAGTTTCTACTTCATGGGGTAATAAGGTGCGCAAATAGTCAGTTGCTGCAGGATAATGATTTGAAGTAGGTGGGGGAAGAATTGTCTGCAAGGAACATGGAACTTCTTCACAAAAGGGGTACTCAATGCCATAATTGTTCTGAAGGATATTAGAAAATATTTCTTCATCTTCTTGTTTCTCAATAAAAGGCTCTTTATTAATCATCATCAGGTTTTCCACATAATTCATTTCTTCCACTTCTTCCCCTAAATTTGGCCAGACTGCTTGTCCAAACTCAAGTTGAGGCTGGGCTGGGGCATAAAGGGTGAGCTTCTTGGTGCTATATCCATTAGAGATATTCATGTTACTAGACCTACATCCTATGTAAGCATCAATAGTGGCTAGCCAAGGCCTTCCTAGAATTAAAGGATATCCTCCTAGTGTTACTTTTGGAGACAAGCCCATAAAATCAGCAGGATATTCCCATGAATCTAGGGTGACTACCAGGTCTTCAACTACTCCATCAGGCTTGACAGTTGAACTATCCGCAATCTATAGGACTGTAGGAGTAGCCCTTAGGTTAGAAATACTTAGCTTTACCACAAGGTCCTTAGTCATGACATTGATAGCTGCTCCAAGATCTACTAAATCATTTTTAATTTGAACCCCATTAATAATGATGTCCACAACAGGACTGCTAGGGTCTGAATATTTTGGGATGGTAAGCTTCCCTAGCATCAAATTAGAGAGTTGACCTAAGACATGAACAGTTTGAGGGTCTTTCTTTTTCCTACCCGGCTTCTTCAAGCATGCTTCTTTAATAGCCTTGTTATAGATAGGTACTTCTTTAATTGCTTGGAACAAGGGAATTTTTACACATATGTGCTTTAGTTGTTCAAGAATGTCAAAGGTAGGCTCTTCTTGCTTTTGAACAACTTCACCTTCCAAACTTTGTGGAAAAGGAGGTGAAGTTTTATTGGGCACCTTAGGCAATGATGAATTTTGCATGGGATCTTTGGATGAAACTAAGTCAATAGTATCTTCTTGCTCATTTTCCTCCAGTGGAAATTTTGCAATGATGGGAGGAGAAGGTGTAGGTAGCACTAT
Source organism: Sequoiadendron giganteum (assembly GCA_007115665.2). Lineage (NCBI taxonomy): Eukaryota > Viridiplantae > Streptophyta > Pinopsida > Cupressales > Cupressaceae > Sequoiadendron > Sequoiadendron giganteum. Next base: position 594,459,766 of record CM021109.1, read on the forward strand.
CCCTGACCATAAGTTAATATTACTCAAGTTGAGAGCATAAGCAGGTTGTTGATTGGGATCGGTGAAATAAATTTGTTGTTGTTGTTGAGGTTGGTTATTTGGATTAGGTGCAGCTTGAGCAGGTAGTTGAGTTGGCTTTGGATTATGGATTTGGTTAGCTATAGAAGGTGGCATGATTGACTGTTGCTGGGGTTGTTGAAGGAAACTAGCTGGTTGATTTGACCATTATTGGCCTTCCCTCCACTAGTTAGACTACTGCCAATTTCCTTGGGGAGGTTGCCACTAATTTTGCTATGGTGACTGCCAATTCCCTTGCAGGGGTTGCCACTGGTTTTGTTGAGCATTTGGCCAAGGATTATTCCACTCAAGTTGGGAATATGGGCCATAATTTGGAGGGTACTGGTTCTGCAACTAATTATTATATGAACCAAAAAAATTCAAAGGGTCTTGATTCATACCTTGTCTTGGGGCCCAAGGCCTGCATTGAGAAACAAAGAAAACTTCTTCATCTCCTTCTATTGTTTTGAACTCAGTGGGAAGATGTTGGACCTCCAAATTAGCCATCGCCTTGCATCTGCAATCCTTCTTCCTTTGTCTGTAGTGAGGGCAATATTCAGCTAGCATTTCCTCTACTTCATCTTTCTTCCTCCTAGCCTGCATAGTGTCCAGTTGTGTAGCAATGTCATTGATGATATCTTTCTTGAAGTCAGACAAGAGATTAGAAATCTCCCCCTTAGACACTCCTAAGCCATTTCCTTTTGAAATAGAGGTTCTAAACCCTCTGCCATTCTTCATAGTTGCTCTGGAGCAGTTGAGACAGATCTTCTTGATATCATCCTAGTTGCTTTGGGTGATATCTCCTCTGGCCATGAGGTCTAGTGCCTCAATGCAAGCATCATTAACTCCTCTTAGAAAGAGAAGTTTTTTAGACTCATCATTCAGCTGATGCTGAGTGTTTTTCTACACACTGAAAAAAAACCTTGACACATAATCTTCCAAGATTTCATCTTCTTTATGTGACATCTTGAAGATGTCATCTCCTCTCATATCATTCCGCCTACAATACTCTTTATACTTTCCCAAGAATAGCTCCTTCATTTCATTCCAAGTGGTTATTGCATTTCCACCTAATCCCATGAACCACCTCAAGGCTAACTCCTTTAGGGTAGAGGGAAACAACTTTAGCTTGTGTGCATCAGTTGTGTAGTCATAACTCCTACAAAGGATGTCAAACTCAAACAAGAAGGTATGAGGGTATTTTGTAATAAGTCCATAGAACTTGGGAAGTAATGAAGCAGGGATGTTCTTGAGGTTATTATTATCAAGTAGGTCAGGAATTGGGAATGGAAAAGTAGGCCTTGCCATCCTTGGTGGTCTTATTGGGTTAGCTCCTAGTTGATAAACTACAAGGGCAAGTGGATTGTTATGTGGGTCCTGGTTGTTGGAAGTTTGCAGATTATTCAGATGTTGAATGAGTGGATTAAGGTCATCTGGCTCATCAAATAGGTTCAAGCTTAACTCTGAGGAAGAAGATGAGGTAATTAAGTCCTGGACAACATCCAAATATGGTTCTTCTTGGAAAATTTTCGGTTCAATTTCTTGGGTATCTATTCTTCCAAGAAGGAATCTTTCAGATTGGTCTCTTCTTCTACGCATACAACAAAAAGTAAATCTAACTATGGAAAATGTTGTAATGTTGAATTATAAACTAAATACTTGGAATGAAATTCAAACTCTCTACTAGCATGCCTGCAACAGGTTCTTAGTTTGACACCATCCCTGACAAAGGTGCCAAAAATGTAGTGTCCTTTAATTAGGTTGATAACCAGGAACATAAATTCCTCTACTCATGGATTAGGCATCACAACTGGTAGTCATAATCTACTAAAGGACATCATTTAATTGTCAACCCAGGGACGTTAGACTTGAAATGGGTCTGCAAAGTATATGCACTAACCACCTATTTCAAACATGTGTTATTTCCTGAAAATATTATGCTAGAATTGGAATTGCTGGAAACAAACTCTAACTGACTAAATCTGTTCAGAATGAAAACTAAATCCAATTTTAAAGACATGAACTACTCTGTCCCTACTAGCTGCAGGAACAATTGATAGTTCTATAATTTTGTCAGCTGCAAGAACAGTCACACTGAAGTTCTTATGAAAGAGAAATACAACTATTCTAATTGCAGAAATGAAAAGATAGACAGCATCCCTAAGTGGACCCCCTTAGGTAGTGTCAGAGATACACAACAGATTAAACTATAAATTCCATGAACGCTTTTATTGAAATAAAACTGATAAGTACATTGCTTAGAACTTTGCAACTATATTTTTGGAAAACTAAAGTTATTACACAGTAAGTTTCCAGCCCTTTTTCTGAAGGAGAACATGCTATTTATTCAAAACTGAAACCTAACAACTAACTAACCTTCCCCTCATAAAGTGGGAAATCTTTATTACATCATGATCAACCTAATGAAGAAGTGGACACAAGAGGGAGAATCGAGTCAAATCAATTTGAAGAATTAAAGAACCACTATCCTAGATTTATGTGTCAACAAAATGCCTTTGCTAGATTCCTGGAATGCTTCCCTAGCATGGCGGATGACTTATCAACTGCCTCCTCACTTCTTGCTGCCGAATCAGTATGCTTTGAATTAGTCTTGCAATGATCTATTGGAGGCTAAATCTTCTCCTTGAGACTTGGTACCTGCAAATAACTAACAACTACTCTTGTGGCAAAGGATCAACTCAACACATTCAAATCATTAAGACGATCCATTATTTCATTCATACATTCATTAGGTATTGGTTTGGAGCAAACAATATTTTGGATATGGCTACAAGAAGGTTAACAGTAGTGGCTACAGGAAAGGCATGTCATCACAAAAAGTCACAAGGCACACATCTTCTATCAAACTAATAAAACATTTAAGCAATAACCATGGAAAGACTTATCATAATAAACTTGTTATATTAAGCATAAAGTCTATGTATCACTTCCATAATTACCACTAAATGTCTTCTCAGCATAATAAAAGATATAGAAATGTTTAAAAACATAGTCTAAAATATGCCAAAAATTGGGCTCATCAGCTTGCAGGAATGTCAGCAACCAATATAGTCAATTTTAGATTCTTTTTGGGAAAATAGGCTAGGGCTACTTGAGCATATTTAATTTGACCTATAATAGGATCTAGGATCCATCCATAGAATAACATTTATCTTGTGAAGAAGTATAGGACAGTCTAAGGGCTCTAGCTATTTGGGCAGGCATCGCATTTTCTGAGGCCCCAAAGTCAATGATACAATTACTTAGCCTTAAACCAACAATGTATAATGATATAAAGAAAGGCTCTGGTTTCATGAATGGATTATGTGAACTCGAAGGTTTATATACAATATTAGAGAAAAAATTTTCTCAAGGTTAGCTTCATTATCTTTAGAAACTTGGGCATTACATTGGGACGACAAGGGCTCCTATTTGACATATTTCACTAACCTATCCAACTCTAAGGGATTAAGTCTCAAGTATTCAACTTGTGAAATTTGGACTTTAGTATTTTTACAAGATTCAAGTATGTCAAATGGACCAGATGATGAGGAGTATGGTACCTCAATCTACACACCACCAAGGGCAGTGGATTCTTTCTTTTTGTCTTGTTAGAATATACTTTGGGACTGATGATGAGGAGTCCTGATCAGCTTTAGCACATTGTGCCCTGGTGAGAACAACACAATTAGGATCATCAATCCTGACATATACATCTTCTCCTAATCTTGTATCCTCTATAAACTCAAAGAAGTTCATGCCGACATCATTGGATGAACTTGGCTCTTCCACATGTGGTTCCACTATATGGTCATTTGTTGTAAGCATCTGCATAAATCTGATCATCTCCAGATAGGTAGTTCCATCATGATCTGAAGTTAAATTGAAATTTAACTGATTCCCCTTACTTGAAGAAGGACCTTCAATCGCCAGCCTTTGATTTGGATCTATCAATGCAAGTATTTTACTTGGGGTTCCTTGATAATTTCTGGGAATATCTTGATAGGGCATCTATGAGGAACCCTTTGGCATTTGTCTCTTAAGAGTAATTATGTCATTAGCCAATCTCTGAATGACTGGGTCAATAGAATTTACTAGCGAAGGCTTACCAGTTTGCAACTCTTTTTTCCATTTCCTAGATACTATCAAGTCATCCTCTATAGATATTGCTTTGTGTTGTGCGGCAGTCGTATCAGACACACCTCTTTTAATAATAAAACTCACATCCGGTGGAAGAGTATTGATGAACATAGCTTTCAAAAATTCAGCACCAGGTCTCATGTTAGCATAAATATTGCTATATAACTTATTAAATTTGGCCACAAAATCCCTCATTGACTCATGAACTTCTTTCTTCATTGAACCTAATTGGGCAACCAGGACTTGATCATTTTTTGCAAACTTAAATCTGTTCTCGAAAAAGGTTCTTAGAGTAGCCCAATTGTTAATAGAGCCATTCGGGAGAGAGTAAATCTAGTCAGCAACATCATCCATGAAAGATTTTGAAAAGAGTCTCATAAAGACATCTCCATGTTGTATTGCAAGAATTAAAGAGGCAACAAAGAAAGCCTTCATATGTTCATCAAGAGAAACCTTTCCATCCCCACTGAATTTGGGTATAATCTTCCCTGAGCCTTTGGGTAAGTCATGGAGTTGAGCACCTACTCCAAAGGTTAAATGACCTATGACATCCCCCCATGGGACTGGTTGTGGTTGTTCCATAACTAAAGGAAAGTTTATTAGTGTAGGAAGAGTAGTACCACACAAAAGAAGACCTTGACAAGATATCTTCAAGACCCCGGATACAATAGATTTAGGGGGAGGAGGAGAAGATGGCCTACTGATGGACCTAACCTTTCGAGTAGGAGAAAAATATGAGAAATCAACGGTTTCCAAGAACTCAAAATCTTTATCCAAAAATCCTTTTCTCTTATCACTCCTAGTACACCTTTTAGAAGCCAGGTTTAAACAAGACACAAATAGTCTTACAGAGTCGCCAACTTTTATTTATTAATGATTTTGAGGAGGGTTTCGCCTATTATTTACTTGATTTCTAGGAGCTTGTGCGGGAGGAGCTCTTACCCTTCTATCTGGAGGTGGAATTTTTTCTACAAACACAATCTCTTGAGCATTCTCAAAGTGCGTTGCATTTTCTCTAATAATCTCCAATTTCTTCCTCTTCTTCCAATACCTTGTTAACTCTATGATATTATTGATTATTTATCCTTTGTTGCCAAGCAAGCAATCTAAGACCGGTAACTATATCTTCTTGATCACAAACCAAAAAATCTATGTTAGGCTGAAGAATTGAAGCATTATGCCTCTGAAGAACCATTTCTATTAACCATAGAACAATTTATTTCATAAAATTATTTATTTTGAGTTTTTCCCAGCGGAGTCGCCAAAAATATGTTTTTCCTAGTGGAGTCGCCAAAAATCTATTGGTCGACAGATTTATCACCTAACTTTGTATTCTCACGCCCACTAAGGTGACAAATGTAACCACAGTTGAATCACTAATGATATGACTTTTAGACTTATTCTTTGTTTATTTTAAAAGGTGGCAGCTACCTTCGTTTGATATCCAATGAATAATTTTTAACTAGAGATGCTTTTAACAAGAAAGAAAATAAAAGAAGGGGCTTTTAACTAGAAAGATTTAAAGGCATAAACAGATTTCAAATGATAAAACTGAAATAATTCCCGACTAGTATTGAATCAAAATCACCACAAAATCTTCATTCACAGATAAATCATACTACAGTGATGCAACAACTTAAAGCATAAACCATTCCAATAATAGATCACTTATAGCAAAACATTCAACATAAGTAGAAATAATTCATACACCATAATTCAAAGATTACGAATGCATAAATTCCACCATAGTTTTCTATATCAGAATAACATAAAAAATGGTAAATCAAGATAACAAATTTTTTCTCTAATGAGAAAATCAAAGTTTTCCCGAAAAGATCCTAATACTATTAGCCAATCACCTATTTAAATCATAACCAATTGTCTTTGGTAACGGTTTCTTGAAAGTAACTATATCGAATAAAAGAGTTTTAAACTTAAAAGAGCCAAAATAAACTAAAGTTTCATGAAATACTAAAAATAATTAAGCATCAATTCTTCTCGCCTCAGCCTCTTCATCTTCTAGATTCACAACCGCTTCCTTTCGCAAGAGTTCCTCCTCTGCCTTCATCTTGGATTTGTAATCTCTATACCTAGAAACAATCGCAAGTATTTCTTTGCTTCCTGGGGTCCCAATGATTTGTAGTCCAGTTCTCAATTTGGATAGAGGAGCCTCAGATTCGACCACAGTTTTAGATCTCATGTTTGCTTCATTCTTAAAGGAATCAAGGTAGACTTGTAGTCTTCCAAGATTTGAAAAAGACTCTTTGGTTGACGTGGTAGGATCTTCTATTTCGTTGTTGAATACTTCTTTGAACTTTAGACAAATCTCCCTGGCATCCAGAATCTTCTCATCGAACTCATCAGCACTTACTACAACAGTTTGGGTAGACCTCTGTTCATTCCTCTGAGATGATCTCGGTTCCTGAGTAGAACTCATCATCTGTCTCCATTTCCCTTCTAACCAATCCTGAGTTATTTTTAGTATCGGGGTAGCTCGTACATTCATATTAAAAACTTCATTCTTACTCCAATCGACCTTGGGATGAGATTTATCGAGAAAATTATCATAATCTGGATCAATAACCACTGAATCTTCAGTGGCGTTCTCAAGAACATGGATAGAAAGACCAAATTCTCGAATTTGTCCGAGGGTTAACCTCATATAATTTCTTTTCAAAACCTCATTGTCATCAATACAATCTTCCCAAAAATGTTCAATGGAAGGTTGATGTTGGTATGAACTTTCTCCATAGAAATTTTGCTTCACGAAACCCTTGCTATCAAAATTAGCCCTCATGAATAAATATTGGAGATTATATTCTTTCAGAACTCGTTCAACGCCTTTAGCTATCTGATTATTTTTACATGTGAAAGAAGGATTCACCAATAGGAAAGGATAACCCCATTTCCCCATACTCATGTACTTTACATTCACCAAGGCCATTTGTCTACAAACTTCCATAAACACTAGCAAATCCTCTGGATACCTAAGAAATTTTAATGGGGCTTTCTCATAACCTCTTGTCCTCAAATATGAAAACCTTTCAAATTGAATATAGAAACTTCCAAATTTCGACACTAAAGATATAGATTTAGGAGAAAAACACACTTCAGGGTTTCCATCTAGCTTCCTCACAGCCTCCATCAACAATGCATCATTAACAAGGAAAACTTCTCCCATTCCCACCTGCTTAGTGAATTGTGGGTAACATTTATACACAGGCTTGCCAGAAGTTGGAGGTACCTGAGGTTTTAACCTTGGCCAAAAAGACCTCTGACTGGTTATAACATATATCAAGCAAGAACAGAGATGGAAGGTGACAATTTTCTAGAAATTAACTAATTTCTTGTTCAAATGAAAGAAAATTACTTTAGCCTAGTCTATAAACACATTTTCATCACAGATAACTAAAATAAATTGACACATCCAGTCCTCAAAAGATTCAATATTTGCACTCCCAATAATACGATGCAACTGAACAATGGCATCTGCAATTTCTCCTTTGAAATGTGACCTTTTAAGTTTAGCAGGTAGTTGTGACTTACCTTTCTTCTCCGACTTCAACCAACCTTTGGTTATGGAATTCTTGCACCAGTCCTCATTAGCTCTGAAAAAATCATTAGTTGCAACAACTGAAATTTCTTTTACAGGTGCTTTCTTAGGAATCCTTTGTACTTGGGAAACGACCTTAGGAGAAATTCTAGCAACAATAGTTTCATTTGTAGCTTTTATCTCCCTCGTTCCATGAATATATCTCCTCTTGCATACACTAATCAAGTCCACACTCAGGATGGCTTCTGGGAAACCTCCGGCGTGAACTAATCCACTCTCCAACAATTCTATGTCAACGATAGATTTCCTGCTACTTTCTAGTCGCGTCCAGAATTCATCCAGCTTAAAAGATCCCAAATCTGTGTCCCTCACACCAAGCCAACGATTTCCAATTTTGGACTGCATGAGCTTAAATTTTGGACTGTATGAGCTTACAAGATCCCAAATCTATGTCCCTCACACCAAGCCAACGATTTCCAATTTCGGACTGCATGAGCTCGCTATAGATAGAGGAAAACCCAATTTGCTTGAAATATAATCACAGAAAATGGAGACTAAATTGAGAATTCAAGCGAATAAAACTCCACCACCTTTAATCACATGAGGACAAGAAGACGAGTGTTTGGTATTGAATTAATGTGATGCCTTGTTTTAATCCTCAGTAAAGAAAACCTCAAGATTGGTGCGCTTTACAAAAATTCTTGATAAGACATCTTCAGGTTGCATTATACGCCTCATTAATTGCATAGGCGACACCTCAAAAAATGCGGAATGAACAACATATCGCCTTGTCGTGGACGACCAAAACTTTATAACCTAAAATCAGGAGTTGTGAAGTTATGGAAACCTTCACCTCATCAACTACACACTAGACCGACGCATCTGAAGCTACCAAGAAGGAACGAACCAAACCATTGGGAGGTTAGGGAAAATGCAAACCCGACGATAATGTTTAGAAACACTGGACGTCTGATGACTTAATTTTCAAAACCTAAAGAACGTGCGACAAGAGGTTAGGAAAAGTAAAGACTTCACGACAAAGGTAAGGATAATGGCGAAAACCTAGACTCAAACGAAAAATAAGAAACAAAGACCAAGGAAGGTAAGATTTTACTATCTCATGACAAAAATATATAACCATAGGTAACAGCCTTATGGAAGGCATGACTATCCACACTAAACCCCTGATCATGCATTGTAGATTCCTTTTAATCATCTATATCTGGCTTCAGGACCTAGTTGTTTATCATCCTTATTATTGTCCTCTTATGGACATGGTTGCCCTTGTGTCATTAACATTTAATCTAACTGACTACCCTCATAAGCCTACTACCCCTGACTGTTATCAGGACTGTCCCTACTTCATAAGTGTTGTTTTCAATATTTCATCTTGTAAATGTGACTATCCATTGGCAATTGTTGCTTTTAACAAGGTTCTTCATTGACCTATTTCAAATCATTCCAACAACTAACACTCTCAAATTTTGAGAGCTCCATCAGGTGGTATGTCTTTGTATCCTTTATTGATCTACAACGGAAGCAATCATTTGTGTTAACAAAAAACCATTTTAAGATGAAATTGATTTCGTCGTCGAGAGGCGATCTACAGTGGAAGCAATCATTTGTGTTAACAAAAACCATTTTAAGATGAAATTGACGCCCGTTTGCATGAGGGAGGTGAGTTGGATAGCGGATGGTAGTGGAAAAGCCATGCATGGAGCATCTCTTTGTAACTGATGTTGTGGGAAGAATTTTTTCTGAAAGTTTTTAGGGAGTGGGGTGACGCCTCGCGCAATGGCTGAACGCATCCATTAACTTTCAAGAAAGAGGAGGTAGAGACTATTAAAGGGGGGAAGGAGAAAATTTATGGTAATGGAGGAATAATCTCGAAATAACATCGGTGGTAAAGGAAGTGAGAGAGAAAATCTTGAGGAGGAAAAAAGGAGAAGCTAAAGGAAGTCGCACTGAGAATCTAAGAAAAGATTTATACAGGTAAGATTAAATATATATTACTCCTTCGTGATAGATAGTTTCCTTCAATTAAGGAAAAAAAAAATTTCTGCATATCTATCATAGCTTGTATTATTTTGCTTAATTGCCTACATGCCAAGCATAAATCAACATTTTTGCCATGGTTGGGTACAAATTATATCTGTCAGTTTTTGTGAGTATTATTCCTTAGCTTTTGGGTCATACTCATTCCTAGATTCAGCTCTTGTTAGTCGATCCTTATACGTGTTTTGTTTCAATAAAAAAAATTCATGCTTAATCTCTTCACAAGCAGGATAAATTCATAAATTCTTTGTCTTTGATCGTCTATGGTAGTCATGGAATGTGTAACAACAGGCGAGGAGTAAGAAATAACAAAAAGGATTGAAGCCTGGGAAAGAAGCTCAGATACTACGTGGGAAACTCAGGCGATGGAGGATGCAAATTAATGGAAGGAGAAGGGATCTCTGCAACAGTGGGAGAGGTTATTTCTTACGCATTGGTATTTCATTTTTTAGGTATTTGTTCTTCTTCCATCATTCTCTTGCAGCATGCAAACCGTGGTTTTATGAATTTGATCATTTTTTGTAAAGAATGTCGAGGGAATTATGGTTAGGGCTATCTCAGTTAGTCTCTCGAAATGTATGTGGTGGTACATTGTATCTCTATGAATTCTAAGATTGACTTGTATTCTGGGTTTCTTAAATTATTAAACTTGAGACCGTAATAGTTGTGGGTAATTTTTAATAAGTCTACAAGAGGAATCCATGTATGAAATGAATGTGGAAAGACCATTTTAGTGGAGAGTATTGTTTCAGTGATTCCAATTTCATATTTTGAATCTATGTATTTCAAGATATTTGAATACAAATCTGTAATTTAAAGGCAAGATTTATGGCCTACTACAACATATAAAAAAAATATATAAGAAAGTTTCAGTTATGCACCAGCCTTCACTTTCCTTACAAATCTTCTTGGTATTCCCATTAATGTTGGCCCCATGCTTTGCAGGCGGTATCATACCAAATATCTGTTGCCATATACAGAAAATTAATGCACTCAATAATCCCAAAAAGAAAAGGTCATTTTCAATGGAAGTTTTTATTATCAGGTCTATCTCTGTTGCACTGGAAGAATGGTTTTGGTTGTAACAATAAGTTGGGTAATCTGAGCTTTTTGGAATGATGATATTCACATCTTATTTCCATATCATTTATGGTTATATGGAGGAGGTTTGAGTAATTTTTATGGTTTAATAAATGAGGTTAGAGTCATTTTTAAATTGGTGTTTGTGAAAAAATTTAAGAGTCAAATTAAACGACTGTTCTTTACTGATTAGTTTTTCTTATTGTACTATGTTTAAAATTTATTGTGTGTATTGAATTATAAATTGTAGAAAATTTATACGTCTTATTTAAAAAATTATAACGATGAAAAATGTAAGAAAATATGTAGAAAATATTTGTTGTGGGTTTGGACCAATTGTATTAATGCATTGTGGGCTAGGTTAAAAAACAATTTTAATGTGTTGAAGTGTCTTACCACTATTTTGTTGTAAATTTATTACAGTAACACAAAGACTACTACTTGTCATATTGCAAACTAAATTTGAAGCACAATTTAGATAGGAATTAAATTACTTACCAAGTGTTATTTGTTCTCTATAACAAAAATAAAATAATATATCTCTACTTTCAGTTGTACTAAGTTTCTTTTATTTGTATCTATTATGATTCTATATATTGATAAAATAAGGTTTGTAGTTCAATTATTATTTTTTAAATATGTCCTTAAATTAACAAGACCAATAATTTGAAATATACAATAGAGAGAGGTTTTACCATCCCGGAGACAAGAATATATTTTTTGGATAATTTTTTGATAATTTATATTGGAAAAATCATTTAGTTTTCTTCAATTTAAGAAGAATAAAATATAATTGAATATTTCAAACTATTTTCAAAAACCATTAAAATAACTTTCACCTAGTCTTTACTAACAACAACCAAAGAGAAAGTGAAAATAATAAAAAAATGGTGCAAGAGTGTGAGGAGCATAAATGTGAAGCACAGAGGAGCGAAGCTCAGAAGGAGCAAAGGGGTGGTGCGCAGGGGAGTGACTCACAGAAGGAGAGGCATGACGATCAGTGGGAACGACCGATAAAAAAGGAGCGCCAGAGTAAAGAAAGGTGGAGCGATGAGTTGGAGCATTCAGAACCATTGGAAGCTTTCAGGGAGAAGATCAACAATGGTTGGTTTGCTTATGGGAATGTTAGCAGGGGAGATCACGCAGAAATTTAAAGACCTCAATGGGTTCTGGAAAATGGAGTTTGGGTTGACAAATGTCATCCCTATTATCAACCTAAGTATAGGACAAGAGTGGAGACCGAGTGAAGAGTGAATCTCTCAAGGAGATTCAAAGGCCAAGGACCCCTGTGGGTCAGACCCTTTCACTCTACCACAACCGAAGCCAACTGGGGAAGGAGGTATCGGTCAGGTAACCAGGGGAAAAAAAATCGTAGAAGATTGAATGGGTGGTTCGAGAAAATCCTAG